>PVLA01001639.1:0-23231 GCA_004027455.1 Hydrochoerus hydrochaeris | reverse complement strand
ACCTGTAATCCCAGCACTCGGGAGGCTGAGGCAGGAGGATCATTGCGAGTTCAAGACCAGCCTGGGCTACACAAAGTGAGCTCAAGGCCAGCCTGAACTGCATAGTGAGACCCTATCTCAAAAAGACAAAAAAAAAAAAAAAAAAAGGTAGTAACTGAATGGTCATGAAAGAAGTGATATTCTCAGCCACTAGCTGAGACTAGTCACCAAGTTTTAGCTACCACTGCATTATGTGATTTAATCCTCACAGAAGTCCCAAGCTGTTGTTACTTCCTCTTTAAAGAAGAGATATAAAGGAACTATAGCCAACAGTATATAGCTGAGTTCAGGTCCAGCTTTTTACTTGTATTACTAATAGTTGTAGGAAAAAATTTTTTTAGCCAGTTATGGTGGCACATACCTATAATCCCAGCACTGGGGAGGCTAAATCAGGAGGATTACCAGGAATTCAGACCCAACCTAGGCTACATAGGTAGCGCAATGCCAGCCTGCACTATACTTTCAGACTCCGACTCAAGGGAAAAAAAAAGAAAACTTTGTTTTCATTTTCAAGCATACTAAAAAATAAAAATAAAAATTTTTAAAAAGCATGCTATTAATCATCCACCTTAATGGTTTTAGTTTTTTTTTAACCATTTGTCTGCTAGATTCCTTTTAGATTCTTTAGATTTCATCAGACCTATATGAAAATGTGTGCCTTTTCTGGTGGTTCTCAACCCTTATCAAACCATTCATCAAGCAACGGCATTTTCTAAACAAACATACCGTTTCTTTTGTTCTTGTAAAATGAAATTTAAGGATACCATAAAGCCTACTTTAGTTTCACTGGTCAACATTCTATTCTAACTTTAATATGTAAGAAAATCCTGGGCTGAAGTGTAGCTTAATGATATAGCACTTGTCTAGCATTTTAGAAAGCCCGGGCTCAATCTTCCTCACCACAAAAACGCTAATATCTTACAGTAACACAATCTCTAGTATGTTAGTGCTGTGAAAGCATATTATTCTGATGCAGAACCTATATGAACACAGTATGTATAAAGTCAAGTTTTTAACAGGAATGTTATAATTCAAAAACCATTGCTGTTTGCTAAATGTTAGTAGAGTTTCTCAAAATACTGGTCAACTCTATGTCACAGTGCTTGCTTTTGCAAACCTGAGACCATGAGTTCCATTCCTGGTAGCAAAAAACTGGTCAACTCTTGATTGAGTGAGTATACCCTTTATTCACAGAGCTGTTACATTCCTAGAAATTTCAGTGTGTATCAAATATTGTCAATACTCAGCTATTTTCAATACAAACTATAGTACTGGTGGTTAAGCATTTATATTGTACATCTTTGTCACCACTTAGTATTATTATCTAACATTAATTTTTTCTGGTACAGTATATTTGATGTTAAATGTTATCCAATTTGAAGACTTTTTCATGTTTATGAACTATGTTCCTTGTCTGAGATACAACTTGTTTATTTCTTTTACCTGTTTTTCTTTAAAGTTGTTTGTCTTTCACATTTAATTGGTTGGAATGCTAAACACAGTGTGATCAAAAAATATGTTGGGATTTCTTTTAGTAAGACGTGTTGCTGTAAATCCTCCCTGAAAGTACTCTCCCTAGCATCAGATACACTTAACCCATCCTTCTGGCCACCTTCTAAAGCAGTTCTGGAAGTCTTTTTTTTTTTTTTTCATTTGTGTTCTTAGTTGCACTGTGATGGCTGCCTTGATATCATTTTGGTTTGGGTAAGAGCCAAAAGTTGCACATTGCAACATTTAGTGAATAAGGTGGATGAGGACACATTGTACTGTTTTTATAAGCCTGCCTTTCTATTGGATGGCTGTTGCCAACAGCATTCACTGTTGTTGTTTTCTTTTTTTTGAGACAGTTTTTTTCTGTAGTTCAGTTTGATCTGAATTTGCAGGCATGTGCCATCAGGCTCCACCACTGATTCACTGTATTTTTTATCATACCTCATAAAAACTCACAAGAGTGACTTCCAGAACTTTTTCACAAAGTGACAAGAACAATGGAATAGATAAGTATGTTGGAAAGAGAAGCATTTTGAGAGCAGTAATGGCAATGTGTCTTACTGTAGTACATTTTTTAACTTAAACATTCACTGTTGTAATCCCAAATATTGGGTAGTTATCCAAGTATCGTAATTCCTTTTCCAGTTTTCCTCACAATCCAAAAAGTTATATTTGTAATCCCATTGAGAAATTATTGGAATCCCAGCAAGTTAATTCCAATCTACCACCTCCAATGCAACCCACAGTGAGAATAAAGACATCAAGACATATTCCAAGTGAAGGGCAGCCAAGGGGTCCTAAATCCAATCTCCACAAAGATATGCGGAAAAAGGCCCTGATCCTCAGCTTCACCCAGAATTCCCAAGAATATCATCCTGTGAAGAAGGAGGGTGGCTCAGGGATGAGTGACAGTGAGGATGGCTGGAATTACATGAGTAACTTGAGCTGGCTAGCCAGGTAGGGAGAAAAGCATCTCTGCAAAATAAATGAAATAGGGATATGCAGAAGGATCAATTTGCATAATCCAATTAAGGTAGCAACTGAATTCTTTTAGGAGGCTGTTCCTTTGGTTTCTGATATGTAGACTTTTGTGCCTTGGGCCTCTTTACCTTGAGGCTTATATCCAGTTGACATTCCTGGAGCCAATGGCTCTACCATTCGGCTGTGCTCATTCCTTTTAGAGAGCACTATTTGAGGAAACAGGAGTCTGTCTGATGGCTTCAGAGATTACATATCAGTACCTCAGCTAGCCTTATTTGCAATGCTTAGAGCCAGTTGAGGAAAGAAGGAAGTACCATAGCCAGCTCTGTACATATCAGTGTAAAGAAATAGGTCTCTACATAATCGAAGTTACAGCAATTGTTCTGCATTCAAGGGTCACTCCAGTTGTCTCTCACAATTCATCATATATTTTGGTCACATTTTGTGTAGTCTGAATACATATCCTTACTTGGTTATAGTGTTTTTTGTGATCCTGCATCACATGGTAAAGCATTCTCTTACCAGTGTCCTTAAATTTAATCTCTAATTTCTTATAGGTCTAAATGGAGGCTATCAGGATGAATTGGTAGACCACCGTTTGACAGAGAGGGAATGGGCTGATGAATGGAAACATCTTGATCATGTAAGAATCTTAGTGTGTTTAATTTTGACTACTCCTTATTACTTTTATTTAATGCTACCAATAATTAACATATGCTTGAAATGGATATAATATCCTTTGCTTTTAATAATAAAAAGTTAATCTGCTACTCTTTGAGCTAGAAGGCTCCAAATCTTGGTGGTGGTGTGTTTTCTTCAGATCATAAGTTAGTCATGTAGTAAATGATTAAAGGAAAGGCTTATGAGTTCACTTCACAAGTTTGCTGCTTGTCTTTGCTAGCTGAGTAAATTGTGTTACCTCTTTTAGCATATGTATGTATGTTTGTTTTGTACCAGGAATGAAACTTGGGACTTTGCACTTGCCAGGCAAGCGTTTATGCCACTGAACTGTATCCCCAGCCGTGTGTGTGTGTGTGTGTGTGTGTGTGTAAATTTTTTTTTTTTTTTTGTACTGGGGATCAAACTCATGACCTCGCACTTGCCAGGCAGGCACTTATGCTGCTGAGCTAAATCCACAGCCCTATTTTTTTTTTTAAGTGCAGCATTATTTGAATTCACAGGAGGGTTGTAATGATACATAAAATGCTTATCACTGGGCCCAGCACATAGAGAATGTTAAATACTGTGGACCCTTGAGTCCTGACCGGCCTAGCATAGGAACAGCTTAAGATTGCCATTTTAGTTTTAACTTAGAATTAGTCATGAGTTATGACTCTAGGGCTGGCTACATGTGGTTCCAGATGGTCTCAGATGCTGATTTTTAACCCTAAAAGAGTTCCGGAAGAAACTTTTCTTTACGGGTTTGAGAAATCCTGGGTCAATGTTTCTCTAAGGACAGTGACCATCTGCCTGTATACAACAGAGAAACTTTGAAGACTGTGTAGAGGCCTGAGCCTTCAGCTGACAACTTGAGTTGCAAACAGCCCTCAGGCATGAGTTGAATTCATAAGTCTCTATAAATAGAGATCCTCCAAATAAAAACAAGAATTAATACACTGTAAAAAGTATTAAATAACTGGGACTTTTTCAAATACAAACAAGATTAGTGCACTAGTATAGAATGTAAGCTTGATTGCTGTTTTCCATTAGAAAAGAGAGTTCACCTCTCCCTAAAGAAGAAAAAAAAAGATGTCCCTGCTTAAAATTTGCATGTTGTAGCTTTTCCTTCTTAAGTGATCTTGTTCCTGGTCCTTTTTCTATAAGTAAATTATTATAAAAATCGCTAGCTTTATCAGTCTACTTAGGGAGATTTACTGTGTTTTAATGTTAGTCTTTAGCGGCCCATATTATGGAACTATTTGGCTGCTTCAAACTTAAAGATTATAAAAAGCAGATTTTTGGAATCCAAAATATGAAAGTCATATGCATACTAACTTTCAGTCAGTGAAATGCCACATTTATGATTTTGATCCCTTTAAGATTATACTACATCACCTAGTGAAATCAAAGCTGGTTTAGTGTAAATACATACTGTATATGATGTTCAGGCAACAGTAAAATTGTTCAATAATGCATTTCTCAGAACATGACCTTGTTGTTAAGCAACATGTGGCTGTAAGTAAATTGAGTGTTTGTGTGTATAAATTGGCCCTGGGGATTCAACTAACCATGGATAGAAAATTTTTGGACAGGGATGGGATGTAACTCAGTGGTAGAATACTTACTTGGTATGCACTAGGCCTTGGGTTCCATCCCCAGTACTATAAAATTTTTCGAAAGAATTTTATAAAACCCAGTGTAGTGCATACACTTGTAATCCTAGGACTTTGGGGGCTAAGGCAGGAGGATCACTGAGTTTGAAGCCAGCCTGAACTTCATAGTGAGACCTTATCTCCAAAAAAGTATAAATAAATAAATATTTTAAAATGCATTTGTACAGAACATATCTAGACTTTATCATTACTTCCTAAGCAATGCAGTGTAACTATTTACATATTAGGTATTATAAGTAATTTAGAGATGACTTATAGTACATAGGAGACTGTGCACAAAGTATATGCAGATTTGCACTATTTTATGTAAGGAACTTGAGTGTCCATGAGTTGGTATCCACTGGGGGTTCTGGAACCAAACCCCCATGGATACTGAGGTATGTATGACTGTGTATATTTAATAAGAAAGTCTTTCAAATATAAGCTTGGTATTTCTATACCTGTAAAGTATGTGAACCTTTTTTTTTTTAATATCATGTTTGCATGTCTTTGATTTTTCAATATTCACTATTTGAATTTCCTCATCTCATCTCTGTCTGACTTTCTCTCTGGCTCAGGCCCTGAATTGCATAATGGAAATGGTGGAAAAAACCAGGCGCTCCATGGCAGTTCTCAGGCGCTGTCAGGAATCTGATCGAGAAGAACTGAACTACTGGAAAAGACGATTTAATGAAAATACAGAGATGAGGAAATCTGGGACTGAGTTGGTCTCCAGGCAACACAGCCCCGGGAGTGCAGATTCTCTAACTAGTGGTAAGGGCAGAGTCTGAAGGAAACCCAGGGCAATTACCAGCCTTTGGACCCTACCTGATGTGGCAAATCTATTGTCTTTAAAGACCACTGTTGCTAGATTGTGGAGTGGGGGACACATGAGTGATTACAAAGAGTAAAGGAAAAGTATGTAAAGTCCTTGATGGTACCTGGCATATTTAAGAAAAGTTCATTCTTCCTTGTGGAGAATCCATATACTCGTGAATTATTCTCTACAGACACCTACATGCACATGCATTACATCATAATCAAAGAGCATTTGATTATGAAAGCCCAACTGAGGCCAGGCATGGTGCACACCAATAATCCTAAACCAAGAATATCACAAGTTTGAACCTAGCCTGGGCTACTTAGTGAGACCCTGTCTCAAAAAAGGGCTGGGAATAATTGGGTGTAGTGGCACACACCTGTAATCCTAGCACTCAGGCTGAGACAGGAGGATCACCTTCTAGTTCAAGGCCAGTTTTGGCTACAGTGTGAGTTTGAGGTCAGCCAGAATTATATAGCAAGACCCTGTCTCGGAAAAAATAAAATAACAAAAAAACTGATGTCATTAAACTAAGGCAAATTTTAAAAATAAAAATTGTAAAAAGGGGAGGGGAATATAGCTGAATCCAGAGGCCCTGAGTTCAGTCGTACCCAGTACCACAAAAAAGTAAAGTCAACCTGGTTGAATGTACTGTCAAGAAAAAGTGTGTTTACTGCTTTTGCTTTCACAGGGCAGTCAACACAAGATTTTTCTTTTTTTTTAACACAAGATATCTGTGACCTTAAAAGCTGTGAGGATTTTTCTTCACTAAGAAGCAAGCAGTCCTGCCACAATAGATAACATCTGGGTGTTATCTAAATAAATTGTTTACAGTCTACCTGGAGGTATTAGATCCCAAACTAAAGGATCTGTCCCCAAGACTGCCTTTCCCCTGGACCCTCTTATATATAGATGCCAGTCATCTACCCTAGGTTGTCTTACTTGTGCTTCTGGCCTTTTGGTTATAAATGAGTTTTCACAACCCTCTGCTTGGGTTCCCATTAATTTGGTTGAATAGCTCAGAAATCAGGGATATGACAAGAGTAGATGCCTGTAATGCCAGACTGAGAAACTGAGACAGAAGGATTATAAGTTTGAGCCCAGCCTGGGCAATTTAGTAACATCCTGTCTCAAAAAATAAGGACTGGGAATATAGCTCTGAATGAAGACCTTGAGTTCAATCTCAACTACCAAAGAAACCACACCAAAACATGAAGGGAAATACATTTATCAGTTTATTATAAAGGATATTACAAATGCTGCAGATGAAGTGAAGCACTGTGCAAAGGTATATGGGGTAAGAGCACAGAGCATCCATGTCTTCTCTGTTCAGCTAACCTAGAAACTCCAAACCTTGTCATTTAAGGTTTTGTGAAGACTTCCTTACTCATCTCAGGCCAATAGACTGAACAGGGAAACTCATTAAGGTCTGTCTTGCTTCAACTTTTTTTTTTAGACTCACGATGCAATTACTGGCCTCTAACACTCAGTAATCCTCTTGCCTCAGCCTCCCAAGTGCTGGGATTACAGGTGTGTGCCACCACGCCTGGTTCTTCAGCATTGTTGACTTCTCTGCAGCATTTTTTCCTCCAAAGTATGGGATAGGACCTTCATGGAATAAAGAGGGTCTCAGGACCTGTTTTCAGGCAGATGTAGTTAGAGAATTTCTTTGTGGCCAGCTCCAAGGCAGAAAGAGGGTAGTGGATTAGAACTTTTGTAACCCACCTTGTGGAAGAGAAATTCAAGTTTCTGTGACCTCAGAGGAGTGATGAGCCAGAAACTGAAGACAAAATATGTATGTCATACTCTTATCACAGCTAGGTTCTTGGGTATACTGACTTTTATTTCTCACAGTAACCTTAAAAGTGTTTGCTTCATTTTGCCTCTTTTTCCCCACCTCCCCATTCATGAAAATACTAGTGTTGGGCCGGGGATTTAGCTCTAACGGCATGAGCACCTGCCTGGCAAGTGTAAGGTTGCGAATTCGATCCCAGTACTCGGGGAAAAAAAAAAAACTAGTGTCAACACTGCCTGCTGGTTTCCTACAGAAAGTTTGTACCAAGCTGGGTTGCCCCATCTTACCTTTCCCTAATCTGAAGCAGCAGAGCTAAGAGTAGCTCTTCTCTCAGGGCTATATCCAGGAAACCAGATTTATTCCCCACCCCCAGCAGTTGCAGCACTTTCACCCAGTAATGAAAAGGTGCCCCATTCAAATGCACAGCCGAATGACAGGCCATCTGTGATCACATTCTTTACCCACCCACTCTTTTAAAGTTCCCAAATGTTACCAACGAAAATGAATTTCTTATGACAGACCTAGCATGTTCCAGAGAAGACAGCTGTTAGTCTTAAAAAGACTACAAAAAAAAAGAAGCAAAGCCAGAATTAATATCATATCCAATGCTGAGTGGCTGAGGGATACTGCTGTCCCACCCCTCCCACAGCCATGGCTTTTGAGGCAGCTACAGATTAGCACCATTCTCTGGGTATCCAGCACAGCATGATGTCAATATTAGAGCTGTGGTGTGATTTCTTTGATTAAAAACTTCAGAAACAGACAGGTCTCCCTCACCATCTGATCACTTACAAGTTTTTCCTGTATCGACCTGGAAACATTACTGAAGTTCTCCATCAAAGCCACTTATTCTCATCAATGAATGTGCATATGTGCAGGTGAATGGTGGAGTGCAGGGCTAGCTGTCATTGCAAACGAGCTGTTCTCTACCCAGGATTTTAGATCTTGCTGGTTGTGTAAACAATGCTGTACATTACTGCTACTCATTCCTCTCACCTTTCAGGGCCTGAGATAACTATAATTTTATATTTTCCAGGGACAGTCCTAATTTGTATCTTGTCATAATTATTGTTATAACCACTTTCAAAAATGAGGACACTTTGGTGATGAATTGTATTGTCTCTATAGGTTTATAGTTTCATAGATTTAGCATTTCCTTATGTGTTGTGGTTTGTTTTTGTGCTGGAGAATGAATCTAAGATCTTCATATTAAATTATATTCCCAGCTCTTTATTTTTTAATTTTGGGTTGCGGATTTAGCTCAGTGGCATAAGTGCCTGCCTTGCAAGCGCGCAGTCATGAGTTCTATCCCAGGTACCAAAAAAAAAAAAAAAAAAGAATCTTCTATTTTTTAATTTTGAGACTTAATTTTGGCCATTAAATTGCCCATGCTGGGCATACTTGGTGATCCTCCTACCTCAGCCTCCCAGAGTAGTAGGATCACCATCCCAGCTCAGTGTTTTCTTTTATCACATTTTTGAGGGTATTGTTTGCCTGTCTGATTTAAATACCTTTTAATATGATCTATACATATTAATTTTTTTGCACTGATATACGTTATTTTAGTGTAAAAGACAAACATAATACATATCCTGAGCAAACATGCTCCTTGGAATGTGGACTAAAACTTGAAAAGCTATTACTGGTCTATGATTAGAAGCTTATACCAGGAAGTATTGGATGGTGTGTTTCATCAAGGAAGTGATCAACCAGACTACACAGTGTGCTGGAAGACGTAGTTCTTTTGCATTCTGGCATGTTTTACTTTCTTGGAACAATAGCGGCACTTTAAACAACATTCTCCTCCATTGGGTGGTATTCTTAGGCATAACAAATGAACAGATGCACCAAATGACTTAAATAAGGAATTTGGTGGGATTTTTTAGGTTTATAGGCATCTAAAAATTTGTGATTCATCTAAGTACAAAAACTATAAAGAAAAGATACTTCTTACAGAAACCAAGAGATTGCTTTCCTCTGAGTTATGGGGAAGTAGGCAGTTAGTGAGCTCACTATTGGCCTCTCTTGTACCAGTGTAGCTAGCATGGTTTTGTTTCTCAGCATCATTTACACTTTGGTGTGGCTCATACCACTACTTAACATGTTGGTGATCTGGGGTTGCTGGCAGCTTTTTTATTTTATTTCTTTATTTCATAGTATTGGGGATTGAAAGTGGGGTCTTGCACATTCTGCCCAAGCACTCTGCCATAGCTGAATCTCTAGTCTTGCATTCTGTGTCTTGATCTGAGGTTTATGGGTGTTCACTGTCAACTGACCCTCCAAGGGGTTCCCATATTACCCATGAAATTGAATTACAGGTTCACTGGCTTCAATAGTGGAAAAATAGTTTTTAGGACTAGTTATTAAGAGGCATGGGAAGGGTTTATTAGAAACTTAAAGGTACACACATGAAAAATCAGGGCATGGTGACAAATGCCTGTAATCTCAGTACTCAGGAGACTCCTATGACTTGAGGCCAACCTAAAAAGACCTTGTCTCAAAAAAACATCTAATACATACAAAAATAGTCCCTCAAGAGAAAACATCCCCTTATAATTCGGAGTTGGATACACTGTATTTCAGGGGTCTTAGGGTCGTCTTCAAAATATATAGGATGTATATTTCTGCTGCCTGTCAGATCACCCTTCCAGCAGATTGTGTTAGAATGCAATCTGTTTACATGTATTCAAAGTTGAGATCTGTTTCCTAGGAATATTGCTGCTTCCTTGAGGGTGGAAATCTGTGAGAAAAAGCTCTGTTTTCTGGGGAAAAGTACAGGCCCAGAGCTCAATTTACAAGCTTACCATATCTTTAGGACCTTTAGAAAAAAAATTTTTTTTTCAAGTGTGTTTCCTGGAAGGAAAAAAAGACCTGAATAACTTTTGTGTTCTGAGACTACATTTTTCTTAAAAGTAAAGTTTTCTTTTCTCCTACCTACCTTTATTCCTTTTGTCCTACCTCATTTATTTTGCATTAATATTTTGAAGTTGTTAACCTAATTTGCAAATTAAAATTTTTTAAGAAGGAAAGAAGTGGACTCAGCTATTAGTTTTTCCTCACAGTGGGTGTCAACCTGTTTTTACTGCAAATAAATGTTTGAGGACTTAAGCAAAGGAGGGAAGTTAGGATTTGGGGACCCAAGAATCTGATTACATTTATGTTTAGTGGGTCCAGTAACCAAACAAGTTTGGAGAAACCGCCTGTAATCCCAGTCAGGTGGATCGGCCCCATCTCTACATGGAACTTTATACAGCTTTTTATTGGCATGATCAGCAATTAAAGATGACCAGACTCCAAGGATAAACCTCTGATGTTAAAGGTGAAAACTACAGAGACAGATGTGGTAGTTAACAGCTGCCCTTGAGGGAAAAGAAAACTTCAAAAAACATATTGTTAAAGTCCCTGGAGAGAGAAGGAAAATTCGATATTGACCTATATTATAGTATAAAAAGGCTGGTTTCATGGCCATGTTCAGTTGGGGGCCTGAGGTAGGAGGAACACAAGTTCAAGCCCAGCCTAGGCAATTTAGCAAGACCCTATTTCAAAAAAGAACTGAGAATGTAGCTGGCATTAGAGCAACACTTGCCTAGCACATGCATATGCATATGGTTTAATCACCAGTACCATAAGAATACTGCAGGCCATGGTGGGTGGTGTACACCTGTGATCCCAGCACTCGGGAAGCTGAGGCAGAAGGATCACTTCAAGTTTGAGCCTGGGCTACATAGTAAGTTTTAGACAAGCTTGAACTACATAGCCAGACCCTAACTCAAAACACACATAAATAAAAACCAAGACGTGAAAGAACCAGTCTCCCAAGTAAATAAAACTGTTTTAAAAAGTAAGTAGGTAGGTAGATAGAAGGAAAGTAGAATTCTATACTTTAGCATGGTAGCACATGCCTGTAATCCCACCACTTGTGAGGCTGAGACAGGACTGGAATAAACCCTTTAAATTAACAACCTTCAATTTTTGGAAAAATCTTTCTCCCATTTACTCTTTTTCGCAGTCACTGCTGGAAAATGTGCCTTAATATATGGGAATGAACTAGTAAGTGGGAGACATGGCATCCAGCACAGGAGAGAGGGATGGAATGTCTAGTATGTTGGAGGATCTTAGGCAGCTGAGGTAGGCCAAGTAACCCCAGAAAACACCATTCACAGTGGAATGGCCCGCATGCTTGCTGGAGATTTTCTTAAAATGAAACAGAAAATACTTATACAAGAGGACAATTTAAGACTGAGTTAAAATAATTACATAAACAGCACATAGCCTATAATCTCAGCACAATGAGATGCTGAAGAATAGAAAGTTCCTGTCTCGGAATATTTTAAAAATTGCTGGACAGAGCTCATTGTGAAGGCTCTAGATTCAATCCCCATCACTGCCCAAGAAAGAAAGAGGAAGAAAGCAAGAACACATATGTCAGTTGTTGGCTTCGAGAAAAACAAAAACTTGTTGGAAAGATGAAAGGATTCATAGAGTAAGGTGCTGTGGCAGACATCCATAATCTCAGTTACTCAGAAGGCTGAGGCAGGGTACAAGTTTGAGGCCAGCATGGGCAATTTAGCCAGACTCCCAAAAAAGATTGGGGGTATAGCTTAGTGGCACATTGCCTTAGATTTTGACCTCTACGCTGCCCCTGCAAAAAAACATTCCCCAGATTATGAATTCTGTAGTTCTGCAGTGATCAGTGTCTACATAGAGTACTGTGACATTCACTGTTGATGTGACAGGTTGTGTCTATTAGAGGGGTGGAGAGAAGGAATTATAAAGGGCCAGGTACTCCCCTGGCAAGTTAGTTCAGGTAGATAATGTTTTTGGTTTTTATTTGTCTGAGACATGGTCTTGCTATGTAGTACAGGCAGACCTTGAATTCAATTTTGTACCCCAGGCCTGACCCACATCAACCTCCTTAGTGCTGGGATTACAGGTGTGTGCTACCACTCAAAGGTTGTTTGTTTGTTTGTTTGTTTGTTTGTTTTTGTAAGTGTATTCTCTTTTATGAAACCAATGAAGCTAAAGCAAGAGGCCAGCCTGACACAGATTAAACCTGAGGGCAGATTATATAGTGGCACATGTTTATAATCCCAACATTGAGCAGGCTCTGAGGCAAGAGGATTGCAAATTCAAACCCTGGGCAGTTTAGAGTCTTAGCAAGACCCTGTCTGAAAATAAGTTTTTGTTTTTTTGTTTTTTGTTTTTTTGTACTGAGGATCAAACTCATGACCTCATGCTTGCCAGGCAGCTGCTTATACTACTGAGCTAAACTCCCAGCTGAAAATAAATTTTATAAAGGGCTGAGGGTGTAGCTTAGTGTGAAGCTCCTGGTTTAAATCTCCAGTACTATAAAAAAGATACAAAACTTGATGGCAAACTTCTGTTTGTGGAAAGCTCATTTTGTTGAAACATGACAGTATCATGACTGACCTGAAAAACTGTCACTATTCCTATAGTTAGACTTTTTTGTTTTACTTTTTTTGAAACCGCAGCTTGCTATGTAATTTAGGCTGGTCTTAAACTCATTCTGAAGTCCAGGGTGGCTTCGAACTCACAGTGACCTTTCTGCCTCAGCCTCCTGAGTTTTGGTATTATAGACATGCACCACCACATCTGGCTGTATAATTGAAATTTTAGTAGTAGCTTGATAAAATGTATAGTGTTAAGTACTTGTTACTGCTCTTTAATTTCTACTTTTAAAAATTCCATTTTTTGGAAACTAAATACTTTGCCATAGTTATAATAGAAGAAATATGAGATATACAGGTCATACTCCTGGTATGGTTTAAAGACTTTAATCAATGATGCTAAGTTCTAAATTAGGTACTTTGATCATTGCTTCCCTTCACATGCACACTAGAACCCATTTGGGAATCTTCAAAAGACTTACCATACCCTGGCCCACCTCCATGAATTCTGATTGAATTGATCTGAGGTGGGGCCTGAGCTCTAAAAGTTGAGACTCATTATGTTATGTACAGCACTGTTAAATTCTCAGTGTAGTCATCCTCCCACACATGAATTTTGAAAAGTAGCTGAGAATAACAGTTTTGTACTGAGGGGATACGTTCTCACATCATCAAAGACTCCATAGCCAGGCACAATGACCCACACCTGTAATTTTTGTACTCTGGGAGAGGCAAAAGGGTCACAAGTTCAAGCTCAGCTTGGGTAATTTAGTGACTGAGACCCTGTCTCAATATTAAAATTTTTATTTTAAGTTGGGTAATCCTGGCACTCAGGAGGCTGAGGCAGGAGAATCATTGCAAGTTTGAGACCAGTCTGGGCTACAAAGTGAGCTCAACACCAGCCTGAACTGCATAGCAAGACCCTGTCTCAAAAAGATAAAAGCAGCACAAAACATAAAATTTTTATTTTCCTTATTTTTGAGACAGAATCTTGTTATACAGTCTAGGCTGGCCTTGAACTCATGACAATTCCGCTTCAGTCCTCCCAAGTGTAGGGATTATAGTCTTATTCTCAAAAAAAAAAAAAAAACCTGGAGAAGTAGTTCAGTATAAAAGTCCTGAGCTCAGTCTGTAGTAATGCTTTAAAATAAATTTTCATAGATAGTCTAAGGTAAGAAAACCTCAAGTTTGAAGCCAGCCTGGGCAACTAAAAAAAAAAAACACTGTCTAAAATAAAAAAGGCCTGCAGATGTAGCTTACTGGTAGAATGTTTCCCTAAAATGCAAGAAGGAAAAAAAAAAAATACTATCACTACCCCGCCCCCATAGTAAGGATTAAACCCAGGGCTTTTTGCACTGAGCTGCATCTCCAGCTCTTTTAAACTTGTTTTTGTTTTTATGAGACATGGTCTGTCTAAATCAATAAATTCCCCAGGCCGAGTTTGAACTTTGGTTCTCCTGCCTCACCCTCCCAAAATTCTGGGATTATAGCTGTATTACCACATCTGGCTAATTGTAGTCTCAGTTATTAACAAGTTAATGTCTTAGAGAATTTTCTGTGCTGCTACTTAAAGATAATATTTACCAATTTGGGGATGGGGATATAGCTGTGCACTGCCTGCCTAGCAAGCAATTGCCCGAGTCAAATTCCCAGTACCAAGAAATACATATTTTTTCCCAATTTTTTATTTTGATTTTCAAATATGAAAATATTGAAAGTATCATAGTGATCACACAAGTGTCTATTTGACCAGGGTTTCAGTTTTTGTGGTTTTTCTTGAACCAAGAATCGAGCTCTGAACCTCATGCTTACTAGGCTGTTTTGTGTTTTTTAAAGTCTTGCTATATAGTTCAGGTTGATCTTGAATTCACTATGTAGCCCAGGGCAGCCTTGAACTCGCAGCAGTCCTCTTGCCACAGCCCCACAAGAATTGAGATTACAGGCCTGCATTACCACACCTGAGTTGACCAGATTTTAACATTATGCCGCTTTTGCTTTATATCTTTCTAGATAGGTGGCAAGGTAGGGCTGTCTCCCCAAACATCATGACACTTACCCTCAAATACTTTGCCCTGTTTATTGTAAAAACTAAGCATTCTTTTGCATAACCACAATACCAAGAATGCCCCTTTTCTGACCCATTTGTTTACACTATCTGGTCTTTAGTTTCAGTGAACAGCTAGAGTTTAGCTTTCTTAGTGAAACAATTGACAGTCCCAACTTCTATCTCTTTTGAGGTTAGAGTATAAAAGCTATTTCTCTGACTTTTGGATACAGAATGAAAATGTCCCCATCTTCCAGGCTGTGAGAACTCTATATGTTTAGGACCATTTCAACTTTTACTTATGTCTGAAATAAAATATTTGGGCTGGGGATATAGCTCAGTGGCACTAGTGCCTGCCTGGCAAGTTCAAGGTCCTGAGTTCAGTTCCCAGTACCAAAAATAAAAATGTTGAGGACTGGGCACATACAAAGGATATGATCGAAGGCATGCTGATGCCTAAAGTCAGTGGCTTTTACTTGGTTGGTAAGTGTTTGACACAGCCCATGAGTGAGGACTTCATTTGTGTTAAAGATTTATTATTTCCTTGTTGCAAAGGTGATGGCCCACTCTCACAAAAAAAAAAATTTTTTTTTTAAACTTGTGACTTTGTGCTTGCCAGGCAGGCACAAAAGAATTAATGTTATCAGAGTTTTAATCAGCCTGAGGGCCAGGGGTTTAGCTCAACAGCCTAAGTGCCTGCTTGGCAAATGTGAGGTCATGAGTTTGATCCCTGGTACCAAAAAAAAAATCTTCTAGGGGCAGCCTACTCGGGACCTCTTCTGTCTGTCTCTCCCAGACAGAAGCTTTCTTTCTCTCAATAAATATATTCTGCTCTAAAAATGAAAAATAAATAATTAAATGATCAGCCTGGAAAGCTGATACATAAAAAAATTTAAACATTTTTTTTAAAATGATGAGCCCAGGGCTGGGGATGTAGTTCAGTAGCACAGCACTGGTAAGCACAGGGTCATGAGTTTGATCCTTGGTACCAAAAAAAAAAAAAAAAAAAAAAAAAGCAATCAGCCTGGGATATGGTTCCTTTTTAAGGTGATAGAAATCTAAAATTTGATGTGATTTTGGCTGAAAAACATTATGAATGTACTAAATGTCACTGATTTTTATACTTTAAAATGGCCGATTTTAGCCAGGTGTGATGGTGTATACCTGTAGTCCCAACACTCAAGAGGCTGAGGCAGGTAGATCACTGCAAATTCAAGGCCAGCTTGAACTATAGTGAGTTGAAGGCCAGCCTGGACTGTATACCAGCATACTGTCTCAAAAAACAAAGGTAATTATAAGTGTTAGTTTATATTATATTTTTAAAAGCTCAAAGAAAATATACCTCAGACACTGGCAGCATTAAACTACCTTAGTTAACTTTCACACTTTCTTAGAATAAAATCATTTCCTATTAAAATGTTGCTGGTCATGCTGAAACACATCTGTAATTCTAGCACTCAGGAGGCTAAAGCTGGAGGATCACTGCAAGTTGGAGGCTAACTTGGGCTGTGTAGTGAATTCAAGGCTACTCTGAACTGCAGAGCAAGACCCTGTCTCAAAAAAATACAAAACAAAAAAAAGAAAATTAAATTTAAAATATTATGCTTTATAATAAAAGTAAGATTAATCTTCCACAGTGTTCTAAGCAAACTAAAGTGGTTCCTCTGGTATTAGCACAACGAGGTCTTGAGTATTTCCTTTACTAATAGCTTTTTTCCCTTAGTTTAATTTATAAATATTTTAAGGAACTTTTAAAGAAACTGCCTTGAATCATACAGAAGATACAGAGTTGCAAAGAGAGAAAGCTGCATTCTCTGACATATCTTCAGAGACATGTGCATGATGGGGAAGGTTAAAGGACACGTGGATATGAAGGCAGAAACATCTGTTTATCATAAGTATCTATGTGCTTTATTTAGGGAGTACCTTAGAAACATGTAGGTAGATGAGAGTATGGATCAGTGGTAGAGCTTGCCTAACATGCAGAGGGCAAGGCTCTGGGGTCAGTCCCCGACATCACATACATTCACACAAAACACATATTTGTAAAGGGAAAAGTCAAAGCATGTAGATAAGTAAAAAGATCACTTTTAAACTCAGTGCTTTGAAATAGTGCTAGTGTTCGATACATGTGTATATGGTTTAAAAGTAAAAGAAGGCTGGGTATGGTGGCGCACTTCTATAATCCCAGCACTCAGGAGGCTGAGGCAAGAAGATTGCCGTGAATTCAAAACTAACCTGAACTACATAGCAACACTGTCTCACAGAACTATAAATAAGTATACTATTTTACAATCTGATGTCAACCTTATGAGAACATTTTCAGCACTAAACATCTGATTAAGTAAGTGATGAGTGTGAAACCTAATAAAATTTTGTTTCATGGGCTGGAATCACTTAGTACTAGACCACTTGCCTAGCATGTGTGAGGCTTAGGATTTATTCCTCAAGCACTGGAAAAAATAAAATAAAATTTTGATTCTGTTTTTTTAATAATGGCAAGCTTTCACATTTTTTAAAGTTAGGAAAAAAAGCTGAAGGTTAAGGGGAAAATAGACTCTGCAGAGTGAGTTTGCACCAAGGAAAAAGAGAAAAAAATAACAATATACCCTACAGCATCCACTCTGGAAATTAGTGTGCAGATTCCTCAGAAAACTAGGATTGGAGGTCCCATTTGACCCAGCTCTTCCCTTTCTGGGTATCTTCCCAGGAAAATTAAAAACATTGTGCCATAGCATTATATGTGCACCCATGCTTATAGCAGCACAATTTTAATAACTAGATCTTGGGTACAACCCAAATGCCCATCAACTGAAGCATAGATAAAAAAGATGTGGTCTTTTTATACAGTGGATACTACTCAGCCATAAAGAAAGATAAACTCAAAGCTTTTATGGGTATATAGATGCAACTAGAGAACCATACTCCTAAGTGAAATAAATCAGACTTGTGTGTATAAATGCCATATTGTCTCCCTAGTGTGAGAAGCTGAAAGAAAGATGTGTTTGTGATAGTTATACTACTGATTTCTCTTTATTCATTGAACAGAAAGATTTGTGCCAATGTTTTTAGACAATTAAATGCATATATATATATATATATATATTTTTTTTTTTTTTTTTTTTTTGAGACAGAGTCTCACTGTGCAGTTCAGGCTGGCCTTGAGCTCACTTTGTAGCCCAGGCTGGTCTCGAACTCGCAATGGTCCTCCTGCCTCACCCTCCCAAGTGCTGAGATTACAGGCATGAGCCACCACACCCGGCATAAATGCAGATATCTTGTGCTCAGTAACTAAAGATAATACACAATGTATTAACCATTGTTACCTTCTTAATTATCTTGCTTTGAAATTTTATTTTATTTCCTCTTTTTAAAAAAATTACAGCCAGGGTTGTAGCTCAGCAGCATAAGCGCCTGCCTGGCAAGCACGAGATCACTACCAAAAATAAATAAAATAAAATAATAATGCAGTGTAGGGGGAGCCATCATGAAGAGGCTCAATAGCCAAAATTATTGATTAAAGACAGCTTTCTGACCCTGTGGTCTTTATCTTTGCTGCAGATTCTCAGCGAGAATTCAACAGTAGACCTGGAACAGGATATGTACCTGTGGAGTTCTGGAAGAAAACAGGTATGTGTGCTTGCTAATAGGTGCATGTACTCACTAACTTGTACACATAGAGAATGAAACTGGGAGAAAAGGTTGGTAACTGGCACTTTGGTTGTTTAACACACTCCTGCTCATGAAGCTCTTAATTCATACTTCTCACCATCCAGTTTATTTTGGGTTGCCCAATCTCTGTGCATACTATCTCTACATGTGCTTCATTCTGAATGTGGCACAACTCTTTATCCATCTGCTTTTCCCATCCCACCCGCCTTAACATAAAAAAAAAGACCAGAATATAGCTCATCAGCACATCACCTGCCTGACATGCACAAGGTCCTGAGTTCAATTCCCAATACCAAAAAAAAAAAAAAGACTGTTCTTGGTAGGCCTTCTTTTTCTTCATGCAAGAGAATGCATTCTCAGAAAAATTGCTCTAAAGTGTTTTTGTTTTGTTTATTTTGTGTTTGTTTTTGAGATGGGGTCTTACTATGTAGTCCAGCCTAGCCATGAACTCACATTATAGCCCAGGCTCACTTTCCTCATGTATCAGCAAAGTTTACCTACCATCCTCAGATCCCTAAAGTCTTTTCTTTTTCTTTTTCTTTTTCTTTTTTTTTTAGTGGGGGGTGGTTTTTTGTTTTTTGAGACAGGGTCAAACTGGTTTAGGCTGGTCTTGAGTTCATGACAATCCTCCTGCCTTAGCCTTCCTAGTGTTGGGATAACAAGCATGCACCATGTAGTCTTTTTGACTTTGTTTGGTTTTGTTTTATTTTTGTGTTTTTTTAATTTTATTTATTTGTTTGTTTATACTGGGAATCAAACTCAAGATTTCACACTTGCCAGCAGGCCCTACACTCCTGAGCTATATCCCTGGCCCTTTTTTTTTTTTTGATTAGTCCAAAACAGAGTCTCGATATGTGGTTCAGGCTGGCCTTGAGCTTGTTGCCCAGGCTGGCCTTGAACCTACATTAATCCTCTTCTCTCAACCTCCCAAGTCCTAGGATTATAGGGATGTACTACCATGCCCAGCTTAGAATACAGTTATTGATAGTATTTTAGATTACTTTGTGGATGACACTAATCAGTTCATCAGAGGTTTATATAAGAAACTAAGCAATGGGCCATGAATGTGGCTCAGCGGAACAGCACCAGCCTGGCACTGATGAGCACAAGGTCAAGAGTTTGATTTCTGATAAGAACAAAAGAACGAAAGAAAGGAAGAAAGAAAAGAAAGAAAGAAAGAAAGAAAGAAAGAAAGAAAGAAAGAAAGAAAGAAAGAAAAAAAGAAAGAAAGAAAAAAAGAAAAGAGGGGAAGGGAAAGTAAGCATTATCAGTAAATACATGCAATTCTTCATTTTCATGCTTTTGAATGCTTCCTTCCAAAAGCAAATTGTCTGGATTTAAACACAAATTGTGTATAAGCTGGGGTATACCTCAGTGGTTGAGTGCTTGCCTGGCATATGACAGGGTCTGAGTTAAATCTTGCAGCACCGTCCTCCCCAGCACAAAAAGATACTGTTTTTAGTATATTTTTAAGTATATTATTATTTAGTGTATTTTCAGGGAAGGAAGAAGCAGCTTGAAAAATGCCCAAATATCTATGAGTAGTTATGTTATAGTTTGATACCACAACAAAATACTATTTTACCATGTAAAATAATTTGCAAAACTATATGCAGTGAAAAAATATAGATTATATTGATAGTAAATGGATTAGATTTGTGAGAAATGAAGATAATCATAAGGTAGAGAGAAAGATTACCATGTACAGGATCGCTTTCAAATTAGCTTAACTACTTGGGAAGAACCTTGAATAACTATGTTTCAGAGCCCAACTTTGGTACTGAGTGAGAGAATTCCCAACCCTTGCTGTGGTGTAGTGCTACCTGTTGTCTTCGAATGCCTCCAAGAAGATAGATACACAAATTGATTCTTAGTGATTCATCCTTAAGCTGTGAAGATAAAATGTGTCAGGGGGAATGGTTCTGTGGGCTCAGTAAGTGACTATCACATCTACCTGACATCTAGTAGAGACCTAGGAGGGTAACTGGAGTGGGCCAAGTAGACCTGCGTGGATACCCAGAGGAAAGAAAGCCTGGATTCTTTGGGTTTTGTCATCTTGTGGGTGGTGGTTCACATTTTCATCAGACTGAGTGAGGTTCAAGGCATAGAGCATGTCATTATAAGTATCCACTCAGTGGAACTGAGCAGCATGGTGGAATGGGAAGGAAGTGATCAGAAACCAAGAAGAGTGATGGTGACTGGCCAGAGTCAAAGCCCAGGACTTCTGGCTACCTGCCGAAACCTGTATTTTTAGCCCAGGTTTCTCTGCTGTGCTCTGTTTCTTGTATCTAATTGCCCTCTGGTCATTTACACCAGGATGCCCTGGAGAATATCTCAACCATCTCACTTGCGTTTCATACCAGCTTGCTTGCTCTCTCTTTTCTTTCTTTTCTTTCTTTCTTTTTTTGTACCAGGGATTGAACTCGCTTGCGCTTGCCAGGCAGTCACTTATGCTGCTGAGCTAAATCCTTGGCCCTTGCACACCAGCTTTCTGCATTCATCACCTACCACCACCATTCTCCTCCTGGATACACATCCAGACCCTCAGTACTACCACCTTCCTTCTGACTCTTACCCTCCTGGGTACCACTTGCTACTCAGAATCCATCTCAGCTCGGTCACTGGTCCAACCTCACAGTTACTCTTTTTATTCTTATATAGAATCCTTTAGAGTAGAGATGGTGAATCTTTTAGAGCTTTCAGAAATACAGACACATGAGTCATAGGTTCACCGCCACAGCTTTAGAGGACTTACATTTCCTTTAGCTAACAGGACGAAATAAGCTCTGCAGGGCTTTTTCAAAAAACTTCATTTCCACCGGTCATCTCCACCAAAACATTTTTCTTTGATCTTTCCTTGCCCTTGTAGAGTTAACCATTTTTCTCTATGGAAATCTACCCACCCACCCCTGCCTCTTTTGGAACACTAGCCTGTTCCAGTGACGTACATGTGCAGTGCCACCTAAGTCACTATTATAATTTGACCACAAACATAAGAGGCTATACAATGTGGAGTTACTTATGTATCTAGCCCTAGCCTAACACATGACTGCACAAATGAACAGCCCAACTGGGAGAACAGGTGTACATGTAGATAATATGTGTTCACACCTGCGGACCATGTGTCCACTCTCTCTGCTCTTAGAAGTGCTGTGGGGTGGGAGGGAAAAGAGTTCTCGGCCAGTTGATTTTACTGTCACTTTCTTCTAGAAGAAGCTGTGAATAAGGTGAAAATTCAGGCCATGTCCGAAGTACAGAAGGCCGTTGCTGAGGCTGAGCAAAAAGCATTCGAAGTGATTGCAACAGAGAGAGCTCGAATGGAGCAAACCATAGCAGATGTCAAACGACAGGCTGCAGAGGATGCCTTCCTCGTCATCAATGAACAAGAGGAGTCCACCGAGGTCAGAGCTCTATTAAGGCCCTGAGGCTGAGGCTGCCAGCTGAGGGAGCATACCCACTTACTTGCCTCGGTGCTATACCAAAAGTTGCATTTTTCATTTTAGGACTCTACTCACCAATCTGATTAATTACTGTCATATATACATACACATATGTACATAATAATATATATAGTCTGGGGGTTTGATTTTTGGTCTGTGGGTATTTGTTATTTCAGTTTTGAGTGAGGGTTGGATTTTGGAGTTGTTTTGGTTTTGGTTTTCAGGTTTTTTTTGCTACCAAAAATAAAACTTAGGGCCTGGCGCTTGCCACTGTGCCACTGAGCTATATCCCCAGCACTCATTGTTTTAGTTTTGAGACAAGGTTACACTGAGGTGGCCAGGTACACTGAGGTCGAATTTGTGCTCTTTCTGCTTCAGCCTCTCAGAGTGCTGGGATTACAAGCATGTGCCACTGCAACCAGCAAGTTTTGTTCTTTAAATGAACAACAATACTGGATGTAGAGGTCCATGCCTGTAATCCCAGCACTTGGGCTACAAATTCAAGGTCAGCCTGAATTGCATAGTGAAATCCTGTCTCAAACAAAACACAAGATACTATGGATAAGAAAATATAGTTCTTTCAAACTTCTCCTTTTTTCTTTTCCCAACTTTTCATGTAGAGTTGGGGGGTTTTGTTGTTTTGTTTGTATTTATTTTGAGGTACTTGGTATTGAACCAGGGCAATCACACTGAGCTCCATTTTCAGCTCTTTAATTTTTTAATTTTTGTTGTAATGTCTCACTAAGTTGTCCAGGCTCGACTTAAGCTTGCAATCCTCCCACACATCCAGCTTTAGAATTGGTTTTGAGCAGAGATATATCTTCTACTGTTCCTTGCCGGAGTCCAGCTGTGGCAGGGCTCAGGGGTCCCAAAGGTGGTCAGGGAGTCGGTGAGTGAGAGACAGAAGACACTGCACTCCAGTCTGTGAGTGAATCTGAATCTAATTTATTTTTAGAAGCTGGAGTATATATTTGCTAACTTTTGGCAGTAACTTAAACCCCAAGCAGGAAGAGGTCCCAGGTTTAGGGCCAGGCAGGGATAATCTTAAACAATATGTGTTAATTAACTTTTTTCACCTTTGTAACACTTTACTCTTGTTACTTAATTAGCTTGGGAAATGTAAGCCGAAGCACCTGGATGCCCACAGGAGGGAGAGATGGAGGGGCAGCTGTGAAGCTATCATGCCACTCCCTACATTTTTTCCCTCATCACTTATGGGAGTATGGCAG